>CM070016.1:27483357-27523357 GCA_036247105.1 Cirrhinus mrigala
TCGTCCTCGCCAAACCAAAAGGGTTTGCAAGTCTGTAAATTGCACCCGGAGAAAGAAAACAAAAGGTTGGGAGCACTTGGAAGCGCATTTATTTTTTGCGTCAGTTCGCCAGCATGTAATCTGACTTAGTCCTACGAGATGGAATTGTGCAAAATTGCTTGTAAAAGACACCGTGAGCCTTTGTTTGGTTTGTAGCCTCTTGCCTAACCTGAACGATTAGTCTTTGTGTTTGGGATGAAAGGTGAAGCCACCGGCGCATTAAGTTGACGTTAAGTGAATGAATTGTTCGAGACGTGCCGTAAGATAAGCGAACAAGTCATTCTTTGTGTTTGACTCAGCTACAAGCCTGCTTTTGTACCTCGTAAGAGTTCACAGCACCCCCATAAAAACCAGCTAGTGAGTCAGTAACTGTTCAAACGTGGTTTGGAGTGGCTCATATCCTCTAAACGAGTTTTTCTGGATAAGGAATCGTTTAACGCCAGGCCAGAAGTCTTTAAGAACTCCCCAGTAAGCGTTTTCGCTCAGAAACACGAGTAATATGTTTAACGTTAAGGAAAATAGGTCTGCGGTTTTTGCGACGGGCGGCCGCACTGGCATGGCAGCCCGTTGCAGTAAGTCTGCTGTGACTTTGACACGCTTTTAAAAAGTTCTTGAGCCGAGCACAGCTGTGCCGGCGCTGATTGTCCACACACACACACACACACACACACAAACACACACACACTTGGCTGCCAGCAGGCGTGGGTGGTGTTTGCATTACTAAGGTTTTGGCATGTTTGTCTCTGACAAGGTTAAAGTTTTAAATGGGCATTGTGTCACAGTGCCCTGCATCTGTGGAGAAGAAACGGCTGAAATGCTCACATAATTAAACTTTTGGTGATTTGTTGCGAGCGGTTATGAAAGGCAAATTTTTCTCTCATGCACCGGGGCCTTGTTTTTCTTTCATTTTATGCTGCATTCATGTCTCAGAGAAGCTGTTCACATTCCCAGACTCAGAAAGTGCTCATTTTATATCGCTGAAGAGGATCTGTGGATGGCTGTGTTGTTGAAAAATTGGAGTCGTGTGTCTTTATGTCTGTTAGCTTTGAGGCTGGACCACAAAACCTGTCATAAGCAGCCCGATTATATTCGTAGCAATAGCTAACAATAACATTGTATGGGTCAGAATGATCGATTTTTCTTTTATGCCAAAAATCATTGGATATTAAGGAAAGATCATGTTCCATGAAGATATTTTGTACATTTCCTACTGTAAATATACCAACACTTCATGTTTGATTAGTAAGAACTTCATTTAGACAATTTTAAAGGCGATATTTGGATTTTTTTGCACCCTCAGATTCCAGTTTTTTAAAATGGTTGTATCTCGACCAAATATTGTTCTATCCTAACAAACCATACATCAATGGAAAGCTTATTTATTCAGCTTTCATTGATGTTTAAATCTCGATTTCATAAAATTGACCCTTATGACTGGTTTTGTGGTCCAGTGTCACAAATACCTATTTTGCAAAACAGATTCAGTCTTTGTGTTTCAGGAAAAATGACCAAAATTATTAATCGTCTTAGACGAGAGTAAGATTCATTCACCTACATTGAAATACTATGCAAAAATATGACTTCTTTAATGGGTTTTTAGGCATTCCTTTTTCAACTTTTTTTTTATTTTTTTATTTTTTAGAAAAAATATCCAAACATTTTAAAACAAAATACATTTGTGTAAAGCAACACTGCATAAAATATTAAGACTTGTTTTCAGAGATTGTCTATTTAATGTGAGTCTTGCTGCACTGGAAGATTTTTACACTTGTTTTTAACTTGTTTATACTTAAATGAATTGAAGACAATTATATTACTCATATTAAAGAGACAAGCTATGAAAACAAGTCTTAAAATCTCGTGCAACGTTGCTTCTCAAGTAAATTGATCTTGTTTTAATTATCTTTGGATGTTTTTTTTTTAATAGAAAAAAAAAATTTCAATGATTTTTAGATGTTGTTGCTTGAAAATAAGACAAATATATTAAATACTCATTAAGAAATTTTTTTTCAGTGTAGCAAATCGTAATTGTCACTAGCACACTGCAAAAAAAGGCTCATCTAACTTAGAATTTTGTCTTGTTTTTATAGTCAAAATGTCTATAGATTCTTAAATCAAAATGCACTTAGTAGATAAGCAATATTTAGGCCTGTTTCCTGGAGGAGGAAAAAATGAATTAAGTGATTTTCATTACCCCACTGGCAGATAATTCTGTTTGTTTTAAGCAAAATTCGCTTAATTTATTTATTTTTATTTTTATTTATTTATTTTTTTTTCCCCCAAGGAAGTTGACTAAATATCTTGCGTTATTTTGCTTATTTAGTAAATGCATCTTGATTTATTTTTGTAATTAATTAATTAATCTATTTTATTTTGACTAGTGCTAGTACAATTAATTGCATCCAAGATAACAGTTTTTGTGTGCATAATATATGTGTGTGTGTATACTGTCTGTATTTATGTATATTTAAATATTTATATATAATATAAATTATATGAATATAAATATATACATGTAAAAACATGTAAATGTTTTCAAAATATATACTATATGTGTGTGTCTTTATATATGGATAATAAATATACACAGTACACACACACATATATATTATATAAACAAAAACTTTTATTTTGGATGCGATTTAATCGCGATTAATCATTGCCCAGCACTAGTATTAACTAACATGAACCGCCAATGAACAATACAGCATTTATTAATCTTTGTTAATGTTAGTTAATAAAAATACAATCGTTCATTGTTAGGTCATGTTAATTCACAGTGCACAACTTTTAATTTTAATAATGCATTAGTAAATTCTGAAATTAACATTAAGATTAATAAATGCTGTAGAAGTATTGTTTATTCTTAGTTCGTGTTATCTAAAGTAGTTAACTAATAACCTTATTGTAAAGTTTTAGCGTTTTTTTTTTTTTTTTTTTTTTTATAAAGAAAACCAGATGATTTTTAGATGTTATAGCTCGAAAATAAGACAAAAATACTCATGTATGTAGGGCTGTCAAACAATTAATCTCGATGAATCAAAATAAAAGTTTGAGTTTGGCTAATATATGTGTGTGTACTGCTTGTAATTACTATGTATATATAAATACAAACACACTAATGTATACATTTAAGAAATATTTACAAGTATATGTATTTATTATAATTTTTAAATAATTTATATGTAAATTATTGTCTATAAATAGCATACATTAATTTGTGTGTATTTATATATAGATAATAATTACACACAGTACACACACATTTGTGAGGCAAACTCAAATGTTTATTTTGTATTAATTACTTGTCAATAGTGTAGGGATGTAGCATTCACACAGAATTAATCTTAAAATCAAGCAGCTTTTTGTTGGTCAACGTGCCGAATTTGCACGGCAGAGGTTTTCGCCCTCACGCAAAACTCTCAAATGCATGCATTTCTATTAAAATGATTGTATTTTGAGAAATGTAAATGTAGCAGCACGTTAACACTGGTTATGATGACTTGACAAATCCTGCCGCCCGCCTGCTTCAGTTTACAAATTGGAATCTTGACTTGTAAACGTTACTAGTCACAATCCCGTAATTCCGACATCGGGATGCTGTTGCAGTTGAAATGCTTTGGCCTCGGTACCAAATGGATGGCGGTCACCAGTCAGAACCGCAGCTGTGGATGGAAAACGCGAGCGGGCCGCTGACAAAACCCTGGGGGATCTCAACAGGCTTCAGCTGTCTCCGCAACACGCACCGAGAATAATGGATCTGTTTGTGTAGTGCCCTGAATGACACATCGGTTCCGAGTTATAGGTTCTAACAGTGTGCCTGCACTAAAACGCAGTTTGTTAATGCACCTTTGCAGATCACCAACGCTGATACGATCTGGGCGCAGCACGTCTTTGTTTGCTGTCGGTTTCTGCGGCGTCCTTCTGGGAAGTGGCCGCGTGTGCCTCCAGCACTGATCACACACCGGGAATTAGGTCTGACACGCACATGGCTGGTTGGCTCGCTCTCTCTCTCTCTCCCTCGCTCGCTCGATCCGGGGGAGGAGGTGCGGAGGGGGCGGAGCTTGGCAGCAGAATTCCTTCTTTGTGCTGCAGTCGTAGGCCCGGCTTTGTCTCGAATTTCATGTCGGTTGATGTCGACATGTGTGCTCGTTAGCTTTAAAAATGAGCCGCGTGGCTAAAATGAGCAGCGGCGGAGCCCGTGCCACAATACCCATCTCCTTAGCCGTGTTCCAGCGGGCACAATGAGGGCTTGGCGTGACAGCCTGTCGCCATGCCACTCTACCCAATGGCTCCAGCTGCACGCTGGTCCCGTTCCCGCTATGCGAGAGGGCTTTTCCAGATGGAACTGGTCCACCTTCCACTTTCCCCTCAGTCAGGAATGCACCATCTCCCCGCTGGATCCGAGCTCAGGTTTTGGCCATTAACCTCTACAAACAAATGACAACTGGCTCTTTTTGATCAGCCCAAGTGGGAGCATATGTGGCGGGCCGCTCTTTCGTCTTCTACCGAACCAGAAGGATCGGACGTTGTTTATAACCTCCTTCCTTTGTCCGTGAGCCGACGCGGCATGTGGTGCCAATTGAGAATCTTTTTCTGCCGTAATAACTCTTTCCAGTCAGCTTTGAACAAACTTCTTTGAAACGTTTCTGTTAACAGGAAGTGCAGCTGAGTAGCTGCAGGCTGCTAAACGGACTGTTGAATATGGCTGCGTTGACCGACAAGGTGACGGATTCTTGTTCAAATTGGATTGTTTTTTTTTTCTGCCTATTTATGCAGCCTGCACACCTGTTGGAGTTACGGGGTCAAGGGTCGTACTGCTCTGTTTGTGCCCTGCCCCCAGTCTCTGAGCAGCAAGTGTTCATTTGTGCAGGTGGAGCAGCACCCGGGCAGTTGACTTTAAAGTGACAGACTGCTGACAGGTTTTACCCCAACTGCACATTAACATGCCTGCTCTCAGGCTTGTGTAATAGCATTGGCGTTTTGCGAATTCCACTATATTCCAATGTGTGCATGTGCCATTTTAAGTCCTCTGGTTTCTTTTTTTTGTTTTGTTTTTTTTTAAATATTAATATAATATAAATCAAATTCACCAAAATTCTAATATAAATTAAATATTTAATATTTAAAAAAATATTTAAAAATTTTAATTCATAATTTCTACATTTGTTTGATTTTATAAATTTAATTAAAATATTACATATTTATCTCTTTTAGTCACTAATCCAAATTTCTAATATAAATTACATATTTAATATTTTTTTAAAAATATTTTAAAATCATTTATACATTTGTTTGATTTTTACATTTATTTGATAAAATTACATATTTATTTTTTTTTTTAGTTACTAATCCAAATGTCTTTAACTGGTGTGACAATAACATATTGGCTCAAACAATTTAAAAAAATGTTTCAGTAAATAGACTGTTGGATTGACAAAGTGTAAATATGTATATGTCGGTGTTGATCGATGTAATATTGACTTTAAACAACTCAAATCCAAACAGAGATCTGAAGACACATCTGTAAACATAAGCTCTTTCCAGCTAATGTCACCACCAGACAGTGTTTGCATTTTAAATGTTTTTTTTCTCCTTGTAATATCTGATCTGTTAAAGCTGCTGTTTCCGTTCACATTTTCATTGTCAAAAAAAAAAAAAATAATAATAATAAAGTATTTGGCATTGTGCATGTAATTTCAGTGCATTTTAAATTATTGATTAAAAACTATTAGTAATGTGTGTTTTTGTTTTGTTTGTGCATCTATATTGCATCTTTGACCTTTTTAAAAAAATATATGTTTTTGAGTCAATTAATAATGTTGGCTGCAGCTTTGCCACTTCTTCTTTTTAACTTAAACATATTCTTTAGTTTTTATGAGAAATTTATGAATATTTTAGATTTTTAAAAGCCTTACTGCTAGTGCCGTCAAACAATTAATTGCATTTAGCCGCATTCAAAAATAAAAGTTTTTGTTTACATAATATATGTCTGTGTGTACTGTGTATTTATGTATATAGAAATACACACACATGCATATGTATATTTAAGAAAAACTATTTATTTTATTTTATTTTTTGTTTTGTTTTATTTTATTTCTTGAAATTACTGCCTTTTTACTGTAGGCCCCTGCAAGCTTTTGATATCTTCATAATCTAACACAGTATAGTATTTTATTTTATTTTATTTTATTTTATTTTATTTTATTTTATTTTATTTCTTGAAATTACTGCCTTTTTACTGTAGGCCCCTTTTGATATCTTCTTAATCTAACATGGTACTTTTTTATTTTATTTAATTTTGTTTTATTATTTTTATTTTATTTTATTTCTTAATCTAACACAGTATTTTTATTTTATTTTATTTTATTTTATTTTATTTTATTTTATTTTATTTTATTTTATTTTATTTTATTTTATTTTATTTTATTTTATTTTATTTACTGCCTTTTTACTGTAGGCCCCTGCAAGTTTTTGATATCTTCCTAATCTAACACAGCATTTTCAGCTCATTAGCTCAGTAGTAAAGTGGGGTATAGTGTGATATAGGAAAATGTGTGTAGTTTGAGATACCTTAGATGATTTCAAGAAGAACATTGTGACTTCTGTTCTGGCACCCATGGCCTTTCTGTTGTAATCCGAGATTTTTATAATGTTTCACTTCCTCTAACTTCCCACGCAAGGTTGACGTGAGGCAGCCTGATGAATATTCATGCGATTTGTGAGCGTAGTGGTCTTCTCCTCTGATCTGAGACTGGCAAAGGTCTGAGGGCAGAAGGCGTCCTTTTGACATTTCCCTTCAAAAGAATCAGTTCAGAGGGTGATTTCTCTCTCTTTCGGTATCGAACGCTGTTTTGTTTAGCTGTTCACTCATACTAGCGCTCCGCCCTTCATTGATTAACCCGTTAAGTGTTTGCTTTTGTTAATGAACACTGTGCATCAGAGCCCTGATACGAATCTTATCCCATCTTTAAAAGCATGCTTAAAATGCATGCTAATGTACTATTATTTCTCATGTTTTTGCATGCCTGTTCCAAATGGTTGAGAACTGGAAGTGATGTTTGGTTGCCCTCGGATGAGAATGATAATGCATACGCATCTGAAGTGAAGCTCTCAGGACAGCTTTCCTTTAGGCCGACTCCTCTCGTGTGTTTTGGAGCTCTTTAGACGTTTCCCTTGCAGCTGGCTCTGAGAACAGCTGACAAAACCAGAGCCCAGGAGGCTTGTGGGAAGCCGCGGCCCGTCAGTAGGGGGAACGAGGGGGTTTTGGCCGCGGCCTTTACTGCGGGAACAGCTGGAAGCAAACGGCGTTCACATGCGTTCAGAGCCTCTGGTCCTCGTACAGGCCGAAGAGCTCAGGGAGCATCTAAAACGTCCCTTTGCTCAGTCCTCCAGCAGACTGGATGTTATGAAAGGCCGTTAACTGCGTTTTCTGGCTGCTTGCACTTATTTTTAGACTCACTCGTGACATTTATTGTTTTAAATTGCCAGGTGTGTTCAAACAGACCTTTTTGTTCGTAGTTTTTGTTTTTTTTAATCTGTCTTCTGAAAGATGCGAGAGTGAGGTACTCCATTTAAACACAATTTGTTAATTGAAATACAATTCGAATAATATACTGGTATTTATTTTAATTAAATAATTGATCATTTAATATTTTAAGTTAGTTAAATGAAATTTGTGGATGCTTGTGTGTGTGTGTGTGTGCATGTATATATGTATTATTATAAAATTATGTATATATTATTTAATATTTTATTTTATTTTTATTTTCAATTTTACAAAACAAATTTATTACTATTAATATTTTTTTACATTTTATATATATAAAAAAATAAAATAAAATAAAATGAAAAAATAAATCTATACCGACATTACATTAAAAAAATAAAATAAAATAAAAAATATATATATATATATATAAATTTTATACTTTATACTTTCTTTTTGAAATTTATGTAATGTCGGTATAGATATTTTTTGATTACATAACATAATTAATTTGTTTAAATAGAGTGTTATTCAAATAATATATATATATATATATATATATATATATATATATATATATATAATATTCCAGAACTCTGGCCATGCCGTATATATGTATATGTGTGTATATGTGTGTATATGTGTGTATATATGTGTATATATGTGTATATATGTGTATATATGTGTATATATGTGTATATATATATATATATGTATATATATTTGCAAATAAAAGTAGTTACATGTATATCTAATTATAATAAAAAATATAAAATAGTAATATGCTTGTATTTCAATTAAATTGTTTAAATGGAGTATTATTCAAAAAAAAAAAAAAAAAAAAAAAAAAAAAAAAAAATATATATATATATATATATATATATATATATATATATATATATATATATATATATATATATATATATATATATATATTATATTTATTATTTGAATAACACTCCATTTACACAATTTAAATAAAACACAAGCATATTACTATTTTATGTTTTTTTTATTATAATTAGATGTAGATGTAATTACTTTTATTTGCAATATATTAATATTATTGTTAATACTCCATATAAATTTAATTTAATTAAAATACAATACAAATATATAGTTATACATTATATGAATGTATTTAAAAAAATAAAGAAATACATTACATACACAAAAATAATATATATTATAAAATAATATATTTTAATATATTTGTTTTACTTTTGACAGTTTTTCTACTTTATATATTGTTTGCATAAACTCTTAAAATGTAGCTCATCTGTATTCTTAACAACACTTTTTGTTCTGAATATCACTTATCAGCCATTCAAACAAAAAATATCCAATAATCGTATCGTTTGGATATCGCATCAGGATTGTGGCTATTATGTCAGTATTTCCCCCTACATCTGAGCTCATGGTAGATACATTATCACTAAAAATGGAGATTTTTGTGGTGGTTTTTCCCATTTGTTATTTTTTTTTAAACGTACATCGTCCAGAGTTCTGGAATCTTGGAACGACTTGAGCGCAGATCAAGAAGTCAAGAAGAGTGGAGGTCAGGAAAGAAGATCGAAAACAAGGAGGGCTTCGGTGGGCGTCAGCCTCGCCAAACCCTCAAAAGCGCCTCGCGAAAAAAGAAAAGACGGTCGGCTAGCCCGTCTCTGTTAAATATGTTTTCATTTTGAGCAGCAGACAGACACTGGGGCTTTGGTTTATAGCGGAACAAAGCTGAAAGCCATATGCCCGGGTCTGATCAATGGGGCCTCGCAGCACGTCGATGTGCCTTTTATATATTTAATTACCCATCCACCCCCACCTGATCATTACCACATGTTTGTCGCCAGTGTTTTTAGTTGTCTAAAACAGCGCAGTGACGACAGTAAAGCCTGGGTGGCGAAGCGAGCGGCCGCTCGGAGCTGCCGTTCGCCGCCGTTCGTATTAATTTGTGTACTTGCGTGCGAAATGCAACCAGACGTATTTGGGTTACAGATTGTAGTGCTCTTGAGAGAACCGTGTTCTTTAAAGCCTGTTGGAGGTTTGCTTTCATATTCAATGAAATGGCTCTAATGCATCCCGCGCGCCTCTGTCCTCCCCCTTCGCTCTATTATGCTCTCTCTATCTCCCTCGCTCTGCTTTTCACTTGTCTCCCTTAGTCTCCGCTGATCCAAAAACTCAAGCACTACTTGTCAAGTCGCTCTCCGAGCTTGTGTCCTTGAGAATCAAACGAAGGGGAAAAAAAAGGCTTTAGAAATTCAGTTGAGTGTCCGTTTCTCCCTCACTCTTTGGAGGCTTTGTCCCTCTCTCGGTGAGAACTTGGAGCCCGACGCGCTGTTTGTTGACATGCCTGAGTCTCGTATGGCTGCGTCCAATCAGATGTGGCTTTTTAACCGTAAGGTGACCGTTCGCAACGCTGATAGCGCGGCACCGATGGCCCTGTTCTCTTGATAACGTGATGTTGTAGGCGCTTCTGTGCCTGTTACCGCCTCTCGGCCCTCTTCCCCCCCAGCTCCTATCGGCCTGGAAGGAGATTCAGGCTCTCGGAGGAACCGTTTTGGCCCTGTTTTTTTTTTTTTTTTTTTTTTTTTCCTTCTCTCTCTTATCACCAAGAGAGAGTCTAAATATGAGCGCGTCAGGAAAATAGGCCTGACCCGGCGTGATCTGCGGCAGTGGTTCTCAGCTCGTGGTTCAGATGGGGTCACGGACAGCAGGGAAGAAAGTATGAAATGCAAATAAAATGCAGCAAGTTTGGGTGTAGTTTTGGCAGATTTTTAAAAATGTGTTGGTGTATTTTTAAATATCTATTCACCTATATTAAATATAATGTTTTATATCTTAATTATATTTAAATATATGAATGTATTAATTATTTAGATATAAATATCGAAAACAATAAAATTTATATTTAAATATCCGAAATATATTATTTCTGTGTATTAATTATTAATATATCAATTTTATATTTATTTAAATATATTATTTATAAATACATAGTTTTATTTAAATTATATTTAACTATATTCATGTATTAATTATTTATATATTAATTTTTATTATTTTCAATATTTATATTTAAATATGTGAAATGTTATTTCTATGTTTTAATTTTTAATATATCAATTTTAATTTTTTATATTTATTTAAATGTATGAAATACATCATTTCTATTTTATTATTATTTAATATTATACTTTTATATACATATAGTTAAATGTATATATTTATATAATTTATTATTATATGTAATTATATTTATTCTAAATATTTTTAATTTATTGAAAAAATACATGAATGTATTAAAATATAAATGTTTTTATTTATTTATTTGAAATATATTAAGTATAGTATATTATAGCTTATATTACTTCATATTATATTTAAATGTATTAATATCATAATTTTAATGTACTGTGAATGTATTTAATATATAGTTTTAATTATAATATTTATTTTAAATTTAAATATAAAATGTAATAAAATAAAATATAAAAATAAAATAAAATCTATTATTTTTAAATATATGAATGTATTAACGTTAAGTTTATTTATAATACTTGTTTTTTTAAATATGCAAACAAAAATGTAATATATGAAAATGATTGTACATATTTAAATATAATAATATATTTAAATACGTTCATGTTTAAATATTGTTTAAATATGTGAATGTGTTAAAATATTATTTTTATTTATAATATTAATCTTTATTCAAAATATTTGTTATTATTATTATATAATTTTATATTTATTATATTTAAATATATCAATGTAATAATGTTACGTTTATTTATAATATTTGTTTATTTTAAATATGTAAATAAATATAAAATAGATAATAAAATAATAAAATAAAAATAAAAAAATATTAAATGTAATCTTAAATTGTTAGAAGAATATATATCCTAAAGAATATAATTTTTTTTATACATAATATATATTTTATGCTGTGATTAAATAAGTTTCATTGTTGTATTTAAAATGATGTTTATGGGGTTTTAATTTCAACAAAAAATGTTTTGAATTTTTAGATTTAGAATTATTGCGTGCTAAGAGCATAAAATCATTAAATTCCAGAGACGTTTAGAATTTAAAATTGTAAAAATAAATAAAATAAAATAAAATAATAAATAAAATATTATGATTATTTATTTATTAATTTTGTTAGGGACACCTTTGTTTGCTTTTATATGATTTAAGCACGGTGATGGATCCAACTCCATGTCCATATAAAATCATGACGCAAAAGCAGCGCTCGACAATGCGTAGTTTACCATCCGAGGCCTTCTCTCCGGCCTCCCTTTCCATCTCCCTGATCTGCGACCCTTCGTCCCCGACGCCGACCGCGTGAGCTTTCACCCCGTTCCAGCGGTGACACGCCTGCGTCCTTTCTTAATTGAAAACACAGACCTGATGTGTGTCGCCGCGGAGGAGGACGGTTCGCGGTGCGGCCCCGTTGTGGCACGGCTCCCCTCTCGGCGCAGGAATTCTGGGAGTTAAAGGTGAGGGAACCGAAAAGGCTGACTGTGCTGTGTGTGTTTGGATTGCGCCTGATCTGCGTGTCAAAGCGCCACGACTGTGAACTAGCCAGCTGTCCTGTCTGATGAATGCCCGCTGCTTTTACTGCTTTTAGCTGTTGCTGTTGGAAATGCGCAGGACAAAGGGGAATTTTCATAGAGGCTAAAACCAATATCTGACCGGGCATTCACTCTCGGACAGAATGCTTTCAATGTGCAACTAATTAGTGGAACTTTGTTTTGAGAGCAGCCTGTTTTGCTGGGGGGGGGATTGTTTAGGATGAGCAATGTGAAGGTTTCAGGTCAGGGAAAGGCTCCGGCGGTATTTGAAGAGAACTGGCTTTTTACATTTACAGAAGCAAATCTGCATGCCAATGCAAAACTCACTGCCAGGATGCCAGGAGGTTGTGGGTGCTTGCCAGGACGTTGCTATGCAGTTGCTAGGGTGTTCTGGATGGTTACTAGTTGATTGTTTTCTGGCACAAGTCTTTGTGATGTTTGAGTCCCTCCACCAGTGCAAGTCTAGATCTTTTGAGTTTATTTATTTAAATTATTTTATTGTATGTTTTCGTTGCTTATTTTATTTTATTTTTATTTTACCTTTTATTTTTATATATATTTTATATATATATATTTTTTTTTTAATTTATTTTATGTATTGTTTTTGTTGTTGTATTTAATTTCATTTATTTTCCTATGCTGTTTTATCATTTACAGCTTTATATTGTTTATTTTGTTTTCTTTGCCACAATAGTTAATTTTGTTATTGATCTTTTAGACATTTTATCTTTCACTTTAATTGTTTGTTTTATTTTGTGTTTTCTTTTCTTTGCCATGTTATCATTTACAGATTTATTTTATTTTGTTTTATTTTTACGTTTTCTTTGTTTGTTTATTTTTGTTTATTTTATTTTGTTTGATCTTTTGTTGTTTTATTCTTTGTAGATTTATATTTTTTGCTATTTTATCATGTAATGTTTGTTTTTATTATTATTATTATTTTATTTATTTATTTTTTTAATCTTTTCATTGCTGTTTTTCATTTTTGTTTTTTATTTGATCTTTTAGCCAGTTTGTTTAATTTTCGTTGATTTTTATCTTGATTTAGTTTTTTAAATTAATTTATTATTAATTTATTAATATTATTAATTTATTATTAATTTATTAATTAATTTTTTTTTTTTTTCATTTTATCGTTTAAGGTTTGTTCTAATTGTTGTTGTTGTTGTTGTTGTTGTTGTTGTTGTTGTTGTTTTTAGCTTTTTCTTTTTTGTTGCCATTTTATAGTTTTTTGCCAATTTATTATTATTATTTATTTATTTTTTTTACGTAATTAAGCTTTTATTTTATATCTTTTCTTTGCTGTTAATAGTTTATTTATTTCATCTTTTTTTTGGGGGGGCATTTTATTTTTTAATTTTATTTGATTCTATTTTATTTTTCTGTTTTGTTATTTTATTATTTTTTTTTATTTGCTGTTTGTAGTTTTTATTTTATTTAGTCATTTTGCCGATTCATTGTTTTTGCCATTTTATTTTTATTTGCCATTTGTAGTTTTTATTTATTTGATCTTTTTGTTATTTCCAATTGGCAATTTTATTTTATTTTTTTATTTTATTTATCTTTTCTTTACTGTTTATAGTTTATTTTATTTTATCCTTTTGCCATTTCATTGTTTTTTTTGCCATTTTATTTTATTTATTTATTTTTTATTTTTTATTCTGTTTTATTTTTCTGTTTTATTTTATTTTATTTTATTTTATTTTTGTACTTTTTAGTTTATTTCATCTTTTTGTTATTTCATAGTTTTTTGCCCATTTATTGTTTATTTTATTTTATTTTATTTTATTTTATTTTATTTTATTTTATTTTATTTTATTTTATTTTATTTTATTTTATTTTTCCACCAGGTGATCATTGCAAGTTTAGGCTTTTACAAAAGTAATTTTACACCTCACCTCAACAAGTTGCATGATTCAACATGTCTTTTGTTGTAGAATTATGTCCATAATTCCAGCCATGAGGAACGGGTTGCACAAAAAAAAAAAAAAAAGTTTACTACCTCACGTATAAGCAATAGTAATCACTATAGTTGCTTTAGAGAAAACCACTAATAACGTGCTGCCATCCATTTTGCTCATGAAAGCCAATAGGGTAACAACCACACATTATAATCTATTATTCAGAGAGCTAAGTGCATGAACTTTCCCTCCAATTAGGCCTAAGTGTTGGTTGCACTAAAGTAGAGATTAAAGCAAAGACTGTCAAACTTCAGTCCTAAAACTGAAATTCTCTATCTGCTCTCTCTGGTTGCGTTTAGTCATGCTACTTGATTTCCAGTAATAAAAACAATAAAAATAGCCAGCAGCAGTTGCAGTTTCGGTAAGAACGGCGTTTTGGTTATGAATGTTTTGGTGATTGTAATGAGAGTCATTCCAAGTTGGCACGTGTTAACGTCACATTTGTGGTCACCAGCATGCTTGTCGAATCAAGCCCAGACTTCATAACCAGTCTTACGGGAATGGAGACGTTGTCAGCAAATTCCTCTGGTTTTCGATGAGATTCTGTATCCCATAATCACCGCTGTGATCCCTGATCGCTAGCTAACTAATCGCTCAAGTATCTGAACATCATTCATGTCTGATGCTGGCGGATCTCTGTAGGCCTTTAATAGTTCAGCGATGCATGTCGCGGCTGGAATTAATGCCGGTTAAAGGCGAGTCGTTAGTCAGTAATGCCATTCGTCTGGTGGAGACGCCACTGGCCTTTTTTTAACAAGCTCACACGCTTACACAAATGCTGTAGTTCCACCAATTCTGCACGTCGTTGTTCGAATAATCTGTCAGCTTTGTTTTGGAAGAGAACGCTCAGAGTGTGACCTTATTATTGTACGTTGACCTCACTTTCTCCACCCTGTTTCTCCACCCACGATGCAATTAGTGAGTTGCAGCGAGCGTGGTAATCCCCATTCGGATTGGTCATTCTCTCAACGTGAACTTGAAGAGTGTATCCTCCTCTGTGCCTCAACCGTGGGTCTTCTGCTGCCAAATTAAAGCCAAAAATCCACTCATTCCCATGGCCAGATGGAGCTCTTTTATTTTAAAGCTAATGTTTGAAGAGGAGCCCACCGGTTTCCTCAAACGAGTCTTGGCGCAGGGTTCGGCGTAGGCACGATGGTCGCAATTAGACTCAAAATGTCACCGGACCGCCCTTAGAGAGATGAGTTCTGAGTGGCTTGATCGGTTTGTTGCCAGTAAAGTCCCTTGTAAACCTCAAGTGGAACTGAATGAACTGTTGTGACGTCATTTTGAACAAAAATAGGCCAAACTGAAGCTTGTTTTGGGAATTTGAAACCGCTGGTAAACACTTTTGAGCTACCATTGGTCCACCACAGATTTACGTAATAGTTAACGACATGAAACTCTGATTCGTTTCTTTAGTTATCAAAACATGAATGCGCTGAAGAGCTGCAGGGTTCGTATAAGGTGCTTAAAGTACTTGAATTTGACTTTTTGACATTTAAGGCCTGGAAAACCCTTGAAAATAGCAATATTAAGAGGTACTTGAAAAGTGCTTGCATTATTAAAGGACAATGAATGTGCCTATGAAAAAATGTTTAATTTTGTGAACAAGCGCATATCTTTTCAAACTAAATACACTTAATTCAGAAAACAGAACTTTTTTATTTATTTCAGTTAATGTCAGAAAACAATCAAGCTATGCAAGTAGTAGTACTGACAGTGTTTTGTAAACGTGTGAAAAGATGAACAAATGAACCAAATCAGTTGAGTCATGTTTACTGAAACCGCTCCATTTGAATCCAGCTCATGACTTCGATCATTAATTTCAAGTGATTCACTAGCAAAAACCAGATCAAATTAAAAGAGCCATTCATTTTCGAATTTCAGCATTGCTTGTAATGACCTCACAAAAATGATGGGTGAAACAGCTTTTCGATACTCAGAATCAGTTAAACCATTGCGTCACAAAATGATTCACTGTTTCGAAGCGCTCCAGTTGGGTTGCGTATCACGAATCATTTGATTCAGATCAGGACTTCAGTTTACATATCGCAAATCGTTTGATTCAGATCGGGACTTCGAAGCACATATCACGAATCATTTGATTTAGAACAGAACGGGTTATGAATCATTTAGCTCTTGAATGATTCAAATCAAATGATTTGCAATACGCAAATGATGGTTTGCGAATCATTTGATTTAGACTGGAATTTCGGTGCGGGTTTGTGAATCATTTGTTTCATATCAGGGTTTTAGAGCGATTTTGCGAATCTTTTTCTTAAACAGTAGAAAACATCAAACCATTAAGGCAGTACAGTTATAAAAACAAAACAAAGAAAAAAGAAAAAGTATACACAAATGCAAATCTCTTGAGAAAATTAACCGTGGTTTTGCTATAGTATGTAGTATGCTTTGTAATAATTTAGTGGTAATACTTCACGTGTATGTGCTTCATTTTATTCTTGCCTTTTTTTTTAGCAGTATATTTTTATCTATTTCTCTTTTTTTAGAAGTTGAAATAAAAGACATGAGAGCACTGATTGAAGTCCTTGAAAATCAAAAAAGTAGTGCTTAAAGTCCTTGAAAGACCTGGAATTTTATTTTACTGTGTCTGTACAAACCCTGTTCTTATAGTAGAAACTGAGGTTGCCGTTCTAATTAAAAGCTACAGTAGCTATGTTTTCTATCCAAAGTCACAAATTTAAACTTGCATCTAAACACTAAAGCACCGTTTCCATCCAGTGAGTTGAAGAGAACAAATTCATAACTTCCTGATAAACCGCCGTCAGATATCGTTAAAAAAATATGGACGTTACTGGAAGTCATCTTCATTTTGAACAAAATAGGCCACCAAAATCCATCAACTGGCAACCCTGGGTGTTGAAATACTATTGGATGAATTAGCAGTGGGCGGAGTCACACATTCCAAAACAAAAACAGACATTCCGACACGGAGCACACATTTCAAAAGTAGAATGACTGGCTGTAGCATTGTTTTTCGGAGAAACTAGTATGTTTTCTAAATATCCAAATATCCACCACTGTTGGTGTTTTTCGTAGCACGCCTGAGGGAACGCTACTTGTGTTCGGATACTCAATGTTTGGTGATGCAGTTGTGTGACGGTACCTAATCATTTTGATGATGGACTTCAAGCATTTTAGAATGATTCAAGGTGCAGTTTGTAATATTGACTAGTGGTTGAAATGGGTACTGCAGTCTAAATTCAAAATATTGGAGAAAGTTGTCAGATTCAACACTTACACGGGTTGCCAGATTGGGAAACACAAGAGAAACAAGTGCAAGTTGTTGTGCCGATTTATCCATGTTTTAATATACCTCTGGTAACAGAGGTTTTTAAATGGATGCCAAGGCACTTTAGGTCGGGTAGAATCTACAATCTCTGGCTCAGTTCGTTTGTTGGCTTCAATGGCTGCAATATGCTGTATTTTCCACCAACTGGCAACCCAGGGTGTTGAAATACCATTGGTTGAATTGGCAGTGAGCGGACAATTACAGACCAAAACCGGGACACCCGATGTTTGGTGATGCAATTGTGTGACGGTTCTTGGAAATGATTATACCAAATCATTTTGATGATGATCTTTGATCATCAAGCATTTTAAAATGATTCAAGGTCCAGATTGTAATATTGACTACTAGTGGTTGAAATTAGTACTGCGGTCTAGATTCACAAGATTGGAGAGAGTTGTCAGATTCGACACTTACACGGGTTGCCAGATTGGGACACACAAGATGAACGAGCGCAACTGACAACGGAAGGCGACGAGCCATAGGCTGTAAGTTGTTGTGCCGATTTATCCGTGATTTGATATTCCTCTGGTCATAGAGGTATTTAGATTGGGTAGAATCTCTGACCCAGTTTGTTTGCATCATGCTGCATTTTCTACCACCTGGCAACCTGGGGTGTTAAAATACTGTTGGGTAAACACACAGCAGTGGGCGGAGTCACACAGAACAAAACAAAAGCAAACATTTCAGGACGGAATGCACATTTCAAAATAGAATGCTTAGCTGTAGCATTGTTTTTTGGAGAAACAAGTATGTGAACTTAACATGTTTCCAAACATATTATGGTATTTTCATGCTTTAGTAGTCAAAAATAGCAAATAGCACCTTTAAAACAGCATTGAGCAGTGTGTTTCCATCGTAGTTCTGAACACAATTCAGCACATTTTTCAAATTTACATACATCTTGCTCATTCCATCCAGCATTTTTTAATGCAGTATCCCAAAGTTAGGTAAGAGTTTGCTTCAGCAAGCTGTTTCGAACTCCCAAAACAGACTTTGTTTTTGATTTTATTTGAAATTGTCATACCAGTTCATTCAAAATCGTTTGAAGTATATCAGAGCTTTAACTCGTCAAATTCAAGCTGGCGAATTTGTGCGGCACACCCATCCACCCTCATCTCGATTTGTTTCATCAAGCTCCAATTCATCAGGGTTTCAATTGACCTAGTTTGGGGGGAAATCCTCATTGACCTAATTTGTGGACTGCTTGCTTGCATGTATCCCGGTTCCTCCCCCAGCTCCCGTCACATGCTCCTCCACCTCTCATTGTTGTCGTCTGCTCGGAGGTCTTTGGCGTTTTGGACTGGAAGGCCTCGGCGGCTCCTTTTGTGGTTCTCTAAGGGCCGTGGAGAGGGGTTGGAGGCCTATTGTTGTCGAATCTTTAGTCGGAGAGCCCCTCACTCTTTCTGACAATTACGTACCGACCCGAACCCCACCCCCTCCTCGGTTCGACCCCTCCAGGGGCGAGCTGGTGTGTCTAAAGGAGAGATTGGGTTCTCTATTGTAAGCGGGGCTTACAGCTACCTTACACTGCACACCTAACCCTGCACATTCAGACGCACACAATGCGGGGCTGGGAGGGAAGCCGGAGGTCTTGTAGGAGGGGTGGGATGCTGTTGAAAGAGGTGGGGAATGCTATTGTGAAGTTAAAGACAGGTCTGGTCACAGCAAGTTGAGAATGACCCCCTCCAGACAGTCATGTCAACCGTCTCTTGCGCGCCGCGGCCACCACCGCAGCTCTGAATGGGGAGGAAGCGCCTTATGGTGCCTTGGCTCTTTTACAGCTTCCTCTCATGGCCGGTTTTGGCTCGCTGGCTCAGTGAAGTGGCGCTGCCATTTTGTTTGCTAAAGCCATTGAAAGATGAAGCTGTTTACAATCCACTTCAACAGCCAAACAAACAATGGCAGAAATGGGTGAACTTTTGAGTTTTGTCAACCGATATGGGACTTTCAGTTGCCAGTGGTGGTGCTATAAAAGCAGGGTGGGAATTTAAAAAAAAAAAACAAAAAAAAAACAGTATTTTCAAGTATATGTTCCTTTTACTTTTACCTTGTATTTTATTTGTTGATTTATTAAATTTATACTTGTGTTTTTTTTTTTTTTTCCTTAAATGTGTGTCAGATCGACTGATCGCAATTAATTGCATCCAAATTAAAAGTTTGTGTTTACATAATAAATAAATAAATAAATAAATATATAAATAAACCAGAACCTAATATACAGAATATTTACAAAAACTGATTGGAAAACACTCACAAAAATGTAAAAATAAATCACAACCTAATATACAAAGTATTTACAAAAATGTTTTGAAAACATGAGCAAAAAAAAGTTAAAGTAAACAGAAACTAATTTGCAAAATATTTACAAAAATTGGTTTTAAAACACTAGCAAAAAACAATAAATACAAATAAACCAGAACCTAATATGCAGAATATTTACAAAAATTGATTTAAAAATACTAGCAAAAAAGTAAAAGTAAACCAGAACCTAATATACAAAATATTTACAAAAATCGATTGGAAAAAAAAACACAAAAGTGTAAAAATAAACCAGAACCTAATATAAAAGATATTTACAAACATTGTTTTAAAAACACTAGCAAAAATAAAAAAATAAATGAGAACCAAAAATACAAAATATTTTAAAAAATTATTTTAAAAACACTAGCAAAAAACAATAAATACAAATAAATTAGAATCTAATATACAGATTATTTACAAAAATTGATTTAAAAACACTAGCAAAAAAGTAAAAGTAAACCAGAACCTAATATACAAAATATTTACAATTTTGTTTTTGAAAACATGAGCAAATAAAAAGTAATAGAACTAATATAACTAATATAGAAACTAATATAT
Organism: Cirrhinus mrigala; assembly: GCA_036247105.1. Lineage (NCBI taxonomy): Eukaryota > Metazoa > Chordata > Actinopteri > Cypriniformes > Cyprinidae > Cirrhinus > Cirrhinus mrigala. The sequence continues at coordinate 27,503,593 of CM070016.1, forward strand.
TAAATATAAAAAATTGAAAACACTAGCAAAAACATACAAATAAACCAGGGCCTAATATACAAAAATATTTACAAAAAATGTTGCTAGCAAAAGTAAAAATAAACCAGAAATTAATATACAAAATCTTCACAAAAAAGGTTTGAAAACACTAGCAAAAAAAGTGAAAATAAACCATAACCTAATATACAAAATATTTACAAAAACTGTTTTGAAAACACTAGCAAAAAAGTAAAATCTTAAAATATTGTTCATTTTTGTACATTATATATGTTGTATGAAAAATTGAGCTTAAAATAGAATCATGCAAATCTAATAACTGTGCCAATCCTGTACACAGAAATCAAGAACAACACTCAGTGTTTATGACTGATCTCAAAAGTAGCCAAATAATCTGACATCACAGTCTAGTTTACTAGCTCATATTTGGCAAATCTAATTTTCGAGCAGCATGTCTTTCAGTCCTCTGCTCTGGATTGGAGGACACACTCAGACTCTCTTATAACCCGTCCATGTTCATGGACACGAGGCTGCCAGGTGTAATTTGTAGGCAAGGGGACCTTCCTCCTCAGGGGTGACATTTAAATCTTATTTGTGGGCGATGCAGTGAAGTTTCACCTTTTCAAACATGCTATTTGCTCTCCTTTTTTTAGCCGTGCTCTCAGGACTGGAGGATATTATAGACCTGGGCGGCTGGCGGTGTATTAACACACCAATGAAAAGCGGATAAACATTTACGAGATTGAAATTCTCTTGCTTGTGCACAAAGGGAGCTAGATTAGACTTTTTAAAAAGGTCTGCCCATGCAAACCCCTCACCAATGCAGAAGTGTCTCGTTCGGTCGCATTTCTAAACTCAGAGCTAGGGCTGAAACGATTCCTCGATTCCTTGATTACAAAAAAATCATTTAGTCCATTTACTGTAACTGCATATGGAACACTGTTTCACCATGGACCATTATTACTGACGCACAAACCGATGAACGCTGGAAATATTTAAGACCGTAATTAATGGTGGTTAGTTATGATGTCTCTAAGTTAGCTATGTTTTGTGAAAGACTAAGTGCCATTTATGTTGATTGTCTCATTCTCTCTCTGTGATGCACAGAAAGTTAGTCAATATCAAACAAAGAGTGCCTAAGCATGATTACAAATGTGATACTGATTTTATGCAACAGTTCATCAATAAACAAGAAGTTAATAATAAGAGACTTACGTTTTAGACAGCATATTGCCTGTTTTTGCTCCATTTCGCCAACAAATAACCAGCCACAGCACTGTTTTGCGTCTTTGAGCAACATGACGGTGTTTCGTTCTTGAATGAATCACCCGTTAAATGATTCAGTTCAATCGCAATGACTCACTTACTTAACAGTGACTTGCTGAAACCTACCTGATTTCACATTTAAAGTATCTTCATTTTAAAAATACATGTAAATATCAGTATTCAATGTTTTGTTTAAAATAACAAAATATTATTTATGCATTTGTAACTGCAAGATAAATGCATTCATGTCCCTCTGAGCTGAATTAAATAGTGTGTAAATAGGCCTACATCTAAATGCCTCAATTTCTTGATTTATGCCTTTGTTTTAGGTTGTAATGTTTACCTTTTTCTGAAGTAATGTGAAATTGATTTTTTTTTTAATTTGTATTTTATATATATATATATATATATAATATATATATATAATATTAGGGCTGTAACGATACATGTATTCGTACCGAACCGTCACGGTACGGGCATCTCGTTTCGGTGCATGAGGCCTTACAACGAATACAGGCAATTCACCCTCAGTCCAGAAGGGGGCGCCCGCAGTAATGCAACCCTGTTTGTTAACCGCCGGCAGAAGAACAGCGAATGCCAGGAGTTGCGCACTTGAAAACAAAGCCCACTGGACGGTGATCATGTGCCGATTCTCAACGCGTCTCTCACTGACAGAGAAGTATAACGTTACTTTAAAGATTTGTGCACTCAACTGTCTGCGAAATGGAGCTTTGTGCTCTTGTATCCTAACTTACCTCTCTCATTCGGCACAAATCCAAATATTCCATAATATTTACATATTTGCGATGTATTCAAATGTTAAACTATTATTTGTTATGTAAATTATAGACTTTGTACTTCAGTCGCGTACACAGTGAGGGGGGCGCGCTGATGTTTGGTTCACTGTGTTTTATTTTGATAAAGTACCAACTGCGTCAAGTTAGCAACGCTAGCAGCCTGGAACTGGTATGTTTTGTGTTTGTGTGCGCCGGCGCGATTACTTCAACTTTCCTCATACCAGCAAAATCAGGCACGTACCGAACCGTGACAGCTGTGTACCATTACACCCCTAATATATATATATATATATATATATATATATATATATATATATATATATATATATATATATATATATATATATATATATATATATATTTGCATTTGCATTATTATATATAATTTGGCAAATAAATGCATTAAATGGGTTTAGTTTTCATGGTTATTAATGTATGCAATTTCAGCAATAAAATGTAAATTTTTCTAGAAAGAAAAAAAATTAGTTGTTTATTTTAAGAGACCTATCTTATTTTGTCTTGTATATTTAGTATTGCTCTTTCATAAAGAAAAACTTCTTATCTGATTACTCGATTAATCGATGGAATAATTGGTAGAATACTCGATTACTAAAATAATCGATAGCTACAGCCCTACTCCGAACGCCGGACTCATGTCAAATGCCATTACGAACCCCTTCTTCTCGGTGTCTGCTGATGCTTTGAGCTCCAGCGAGATATTTTCATATCTGAAATGGCAGTGCGGTAGGCGTTGAGCAAGTTGGTGTTTCCAAGAGCTGCAGGACGTGGGTATTTGAATTCTGGGAAGGAGATTTGGTTGTTTGTTTTGTTTCTGCTGTCGCACGCATGCTAAGTTTGCCTTAACCCTCTGCACAGTGTGCGTGCAAAATATTGACCGGGATGCAAAGAGTTAAAGGTTGGCGGCTGTGGCGGCCTGCGCTATTATGCAAGCTGTTAAGCGAAAAGGAAGTGCATTACAAAATGCTGAGCTCAGAGGTCTGGCGTGCGGCCAAGCCTTCTTTTTTTTTCTTCGCCACAGCTGAGGGCTTTCTAAGCTTCCCACCAGTGGGTTTGTCTACTGTTTAGGAATTCTCTCTCTCTCTCTTTCTCTCTGTCTCTCTCTCTCTCTCTCTCTCTCTTTCTCTCGCTCTCCTCCCTCGTGTGCCCGTGACGTCAGCAGGAGTTGAGCAGTTCAGCTCGGGGCCAGGCACGGTTCGGGGTTGGGCCACACAGGGGAGTGTCTGTGGCACGTTTGTGTGTGGGTTTACTTGGCTGTACTTTCAAGATGAATTTATCCCCAGACGTTAGTGAGATTTGACTCCTTTTGAGGACGCCTTCATTTGGAAGAAAATGGTTTTTATTCTTAGAATGCTGTTTTATTTTAGAGTGTGTTTAAAAACAAAGACCGCAAAGGCAAAATGCAGTGATTACACATTCTGACACGGTTGAATTATGATGTCATTTTTCATAATCACAGTGAAATTTAGTCATATGAATGTAACGTGTATGTGAAAAGCAGTAGACGTGTTTTTTTTTTTTTTTTTTTGTTTATTTATTAAATGAAGGGCTTTGTGATTATAGGGGAAAAATAGAATATTCATGATTTTTTTTTTTGTTTTTAGCCTTTGAGCTATGACTTAAGTTGTGGTTTTTAATCTTTTTCACAAAAATCTTCATATATACATATATATTAAAGATATAGCTGTATCCATGTGTGTATATATATGTGGATGTTTATATTTGAACCATTACATCAATTATTTAAAATTAAAATTATTTAAATTTATATTATTCACTGCTCTATATATATATATAGACAAATGAGTAAGTTTAATTGTAGTAATTTTTTTTTAACATTTTAATTTAATTATTATTTTAGTTTTTATTTTATTATTCTGTATTTTTCTTGTTTTATCTTGTTGTTGTTTTTAGCTATTTAATTTTATTACATTTTTATTTTATTTTATATTTATTATTTTAATTACATTTTTAATTTATTTCATTTTATTATTTTACTTTCATTTTTAATTTATTTATTTAACATTTTATTTAAGTTAATATTGCTTGATTATTAAATTATTTGTTTTGTTTTAGTTTTTATTTTATTATTGTTTATTTTATTTTATTATTATTTATTTTATCTTATTTAACTTAATTTTTTAAATCTTATTTTTATTATTGTTTTAGTTTTTATTTTATTATTCAATTATTTTTCTGTTTTATTTTATCATTGTTTTAGTTATTTCATTATTAATTTATTTTTTATTTTACTTAATTTAATTCAAATTTTAAAATTGATTTTATTATTACATTTATTATTTTTTGTTTAATTTAATTTATGATTACATTTATTTTGTTTTATTTTACTGAACAAATTTTTTAATGTTATTGTTTTTTTAGTTTTTATTTTATTAAATTATTTTTTGTTTTTTAATTAATTTTATATATTTTTTTGTTGTTTTTTTTATTATTAAATGTATTTTATTTTTTATTTTACTTAATTTAATTTAATTCTTTAAGGTTTATTTTATGATTTTAGTTTATTTCGGTTGGTGGATATACTCTGCAGTGCTTTTTAATATTTTAATTATTACAAATGAGGTGTGTGTGTGTGTGTGTGTGTTTGTCCATGAAGCAGTGGGCGGCTCTTAGTCTGCGAGTGGCTGCTGATGACTGACAGTGTGTGCAGCACATCCCGTGTGGCCTCTGTGTCACCTGACTGTGGAGCAAAACAGGGGCGGGGTTTGCCAGGGCATGTGGGAGGAGCCTAAGTCTCCACCCACTCCTCTCTCCACATCCACTACATATTTCTCAACCCCTCTCGTCTTTGGGCCTCTGTGCGTGTCTGCTTTCCTCTGTGCACATTATTAGTCAGGTTTTCCAGTCGGTTAGTCTGGGTGTAAATTCCAGGCATACTAACCGAGCAAGCGTCTCTAAGGGGAAGTGAAAAGCCTGCTGAAGTGTGCACATCTTCACCACTTTTTTCGACTAATAACCGCTTGCTTCTTGAAGCCTAAAATTAGTTTTGAGACTAGTAAACTTAAGACCTTAATTTGTAGTTATGTCCTATCATTACAGCCCTTATAGGCTTTGTATGTTTTTATATAAACCTACTAACAAAGCTTGTGTTGCCATGTTTAAAAAATAGATTATCCTGCCTCTAGATGCTTTTTTTGCACAGCGTTTTGGCTTTACAAAAACGGCATTAAATGTGGTATTTTGAGAAGAAACGCTTATGCTCATGTAGCTATCACAGATATTATGTGGCGAAGGGGCGTAAACGCAGTTCATCCCATGTTACGTGGCTTTTTCCTATTTTTAAATGGTGTTTGGCCCTCACCGCCGGGACCCTAATGTGCAGGGAGGGGTCCAGATCTGAGCCCTCGCCTCCGCTCATGGGATGGGGAGAGACGGGCGGGCGGATGGTCGTGGCCTGGCAGACTCAGCGCTGACATTACTCACACGGCCCGGCAGGCCTCAATCACGTCAGACTGTGTGCTCGCTGGTTAGATGGCCACATTTCCACCCTGTTTATTCCTAGAGAGTCTCTGGCTCTGGCAGCAGGAGTCTGTTTTACCAAAACCTAGTAAACTGACCAGCTGGATGGCATTTTTAGGCAGCCTAGATGTGCATCATGCGTGAAGGCTGGACTAAACGCTAGAACATTGTTGGAAATGAGCATTGCATAATTTTTTTTAATGTCTGTATAAATGTTTTTTTTTTAAATGTTTAGTTTTATTTTATGTAGTTTTTTTTTGTACTTCACCTTAAACAAAACCAAAATAAGAAATATTTTGAAACATACTTTTTTATATATATATATATATATATATATATATATATATATATATATATATATATATATATATATATATATAATATTATTATTATTATTATTATTTTTTTTTTTTTTACTTTTTTAAATTTAGTCATAGTTTAAGTAATTTTGTTATTTGTATTTTTTTTTTAATATATTATTTATTTGTATTTATTGGTTTTAGTTTTAGTTTTTTTTTAAATATAGTGTATATTTTTATTTATTAGTTTTAATTTATTTAGGCTAGTTTTAGTTAATTTAGTACTTAGCACCTTAAATGAAACAAAAGAAGCAATATTTTGAAGTATATTTTATTTTGTTTTTGCTTTTTTAAATGTAGTCGTAGTTTTTGTATTTATTTATTTATTTTTTAATTTAGTAATTTATTGGTTTTAGTTTATTTGTTTATTTTTTTAATGTAGTATTTATTTTTATTTATTAGTTTTATTTTGTTATTTTAGTACTTCACATTCAAGGAAACAAAAATAAGAAATATTTTTAATTGTACTTTCTATTTTGATTTTGCTTTTTGACATTTAGTCAGTTTTAGTAATTATGTTGTTTGTATTTTTTTTTAAATACAGTATTTATTTTATATATTTGTTTTAGATTATTTCTTTTTAGTTATTTTTTTTTAAATATAGTATTTATTGGTTTTTAGTTTTAGTTTTTTGTTTTATTTTTAGTTTATTTCATTTGTTATTTTAGTACTTCACCTTAAATTAATTTGAGAATTAATTAATTAAATTAATTTAATTTGAGAAAATGAGAAATTTTACCTTGGCAGCCTGCTTTTTTTATTTTAGTAATTTTTTTTTTTAAAGATATTTTATTTAAGTTACTATTTATTTTATTTAAAGCAACAGAAAATGTTTTATATGGTTTTAGTTTTAGTTAGCCATAATAACCCTGCTATTTCATAAAAAATGTAACATTTTTGTGTATTTAACAACTTAAGCTATTTTGATAACTAGCTATCATACCAGCCTTCTTGGACTGTGAGACCAGCAAGCTAGTTTAGACTGGTTTAAGCTGTTTTTTCTAGCAAAGTAAGCAGACAAGGTTCACCAGGTTCTGGGCCGTATCTTATCTTAAACTACCAGCCTTTTTCTCTAAGTGGCTGATGGCTAACACTAATGGTTAGCATGGTGGGAGCTCAGATCCTGAAGCCTGACCCTACTGAAACACTAAGTGTGTCCCAAATAGTAGTTTTCCACTTCCCCGGCAGGCCGAGCTGAATGTCAGCGCTGTTGCTCCCTGCAGTGATGAAGTGGACCAGCACTCATGATAAAGGCCAGGAACGTTATATTTAGGAGCTTTTACCACCAGTGTTCAGACTCGAACTTTAGCTTATCTTGTCCTCTCCCTGGCTGCTTTACTGAGAATTTTTTCCCCCATGTTTCTACAGGGTTATTCAGCCTGGTTTGCTTTTTGTTTAAGCTTTTTAATATTTTGTAATCATTTTGATAAATTTTTAATAATCCTTTTTTTTTTTTTTTTTTAAATAATGATTAATAATAACAATAATAATAATGATGATGGTGATGATGATGATGATGATGATGATGATAACTTTCAAAATACAATGTAAGTAATAGTAGTAGCAGTAATAATAATAATAATAATAATTATTATTATTATCATTATTATTATTATTATTATTATTATTATTTATTTATTTACTGTCTGTTCTTTTTTTAATTAGGTAAACACTGTCATCAGAAATTTAAATTTGTAAGATTTTATGCACATTTTGGGTTGTGATTATTAAAAAATGAAGAAAATAATTACAGAATAAAAATATTTATAATATATAATTATTATAATGTATAATTGTAGTTTTTATTATTTTATTTTTTGCAAAAAACATGTTTTGTTTAATAATAATAATAATAATAATAATAGTAGTAGTAGTAATAATAATAATAATAATAATAATAAATAATAATAATAATATTAATAACAATAGTAATCTTCCAAAATGTAATTGAGTAATCAGTAGTAATAATAATAATAATAATAATATTATTGTTATTATTATTATTATTATTATTATTATTATTATTATTATTATTATTATTATTATAAAAATGTTGCAGAACAAAAATCTTAAAAATATATAATAGTTATAACAATTATAATGTGTGGTGTTGTTGTTCTTATTTTCATTTAGCAAAATTTTGTATAATAATAATAATAGCAATAATAATAGCAATAATAATAAAACAACCTAAAATATGTATAAACCATTCAGAAATGTGTTTTATGACGACAATGTTTGCTACTACTATATTGCCATCAGAGTGCCATTAACTGTAGTTACTATAAGTTATTTTAGTGTATTTATATGTACTTCATACTTCATTTTTTTTCATGTTGTTTTAATGTGTTTATTTATTTTTATTTTTTTTTTGTTTTATTGTATAGGAAGGTTTTAAAAAGTCTTCTTTAAATAGTACTCTTGATTGAACAGCTTTTAAAGCACCAGTGCTGCTGTTTTCTTATAGGTTTGAGTAAACGCGGCTGGATGTTGTGTCATAACGTATGGATATTTTAACAGCTTCAGCTCTTAGCTTGCAGTCGGATCTCGAGCACCAGTGAAACGCTCCGTCCGTAGCCTTCGGTGCTGTTCGCTCGCCATGTGTTTCCAACAACCTGATTTTCCGTTTCATCTTGTAACACAAATCAGTGGCCGAGCACGACCCACCCACACGAGCCGCAGCGTATAGCGTCTCCGATCCCACCGCAGGAAACAGGTGTCCGTCTGTTTCTCCTTTTCTTCTACGTATCTGTGTGTGTAGGAGGGGTGTGTTCCTCTGGAGTAAAACTGACTCTCCGCTCCTCCTCTCTATGGTGTGTTTTGGGGAAGCGATCCGCTGAGCAAACAGAGTGGTGGAAGAGGAGGTGGAGACCCGGTTGGTGGACGAGGGCCCCGTGCGGCACGGTAAAGGCTGATTGTTGTGAAAACACCGCTGGGCTGCAGCTGTGCTTTTCCAGGCCTCTGGAGCCGAGAGGAGAAGACCTGTGGCACACTGTTTACCGACGGACCACACACCAAGACTTTTACACACTCCAGACTATCAGCATAGGATGAGGAAAGTCGTGCATTAAGTCGTGCATTATGTGAAGTCAACACAAAATCAAATGCAACTTTCTTAAGCATTTTGCATTGCGTTATGGGAGTACAATGCCTTATGAACGGCGTTTCGTGTTGACTTGAGATGTAAACATTAGGGAAATAGCTGAATGTTGCTGCGGCGGGTCCCTGTAGTGTCTGTTTTCAGTGGTTTTCAGGAGGCCAGATGTAATTCCAGCCTGCAGATCGAGGGCCATTTTCTGGTTATTTTCAGGAGGCTTTTCAAAGAGACAATATAGGCAGTCTAATACCCAGAATGCAGCTCTCTGTGGGTCAGAGGGGGATTCATTCATTACGACTGACTGACCGTGCTGTGCCAGTGTCCATGGATTCATAAGCTTGCCTGTGGTTTTGGAAAAAAGAAAATCTCTTATGCTCATTCCAGCTGTGTTTACTTGGTCAAAAAATGCTGTAAAAACAGTAAAATTCTGAAATATTATTGCAATTTAAAATAAGTGCTTTCTGTTTGTATATATTGTAAAATGTAATTTATTCCTGTGATGCAAAGCTGAATTTTTAGCATCATTACTGCAGTCTTGGAGTCACACGATCCTTCGGAAATCATTCTAATATGCTGATTTTGAAACATTTCTGATTATTATCAGTGTTGAAGACAACTTTTTTTAAGATGCTTTGATATAGAAAGTTCAAAAGAACAGCGTTTATGCAAATAAATAAATTATATATACAACTTGTATATATAACTTTTTTTGTATTTTTTGCAGAATAGCAAATAGCCTTGCAATGAATTTCTTTTTTTATCTTTTTCTCTCTCTATATATTTATTTATATTTTATATGTATTATATTATCTATAAATTTTGAGATCTTTCTTTCTCTCTCTCTCTCTCTCTATATATTTATTTATATTTTTATATTTTATAATATATTTATATTTTGTGTAACAATTTGTAATATGTATTTGATATATTATCTATATATCAAATATTATACATTATTTATATATTATTATTTATATATTTATTTCTGTATTATCATATATTATGGAATTATCATTACATGGAATTATGTAATGGAATTTTGTGCTATTTTTAAGCCTTTAAAAAAATTGTGTGTGTATATATATATATATATATATATATATATAAATATTATTTATTTATTTAGTTTTTTTTAATTTATTTTTTATTTTGCAGATTTTGTGAGGCGATTAATAGCTAAAACACAATTGTATTAAAATTTAGTAACATTTTTAAGCCTTTTACTAACAATTTTTTTCCATTATTTGTGTTTCTGATTTGATTGCTGAGTCACAAGGCGTATTTTTTTTTTATTTAAATACTATTAATATTTCTAATAAATCTATGTTTATATGCACTAATATAACAGTACATGTAAATAAACAGCAGTATTTGCCTACATAAGTTTTATATTGGCATAACAATCATTATAGATTTGTTATAAATATCTAATGTATTGCTTTAGGCTTAACATTAGATCAAATGCAAAATTTTGCATGTTAGATGATCTTTATCCTTGTGCATGCACGTCATTTCACTGCTTTAGCCCAGCATATATGCTTCAATCCACTGCAGGATGAAGAAAACCTCACAAATGTGTGTCAGTAACAATCTAGCATGTTTTCATTAAGTTTATTCCCAGATAACTCACGGCTGAGGACGTCTGTTATATTTACCTCACTGGGATTTTCCAAACTCAATTAGACAAGTATTTGGCTATGGAATTGAATTTGCTGAAGTATTCACAAATATAAGCTATAAGGCCGCGATTGCAGTCATTAATGTTTTCCAAACGTCTCATGAGATCAATTATTTAATTTGTAAGCAGGGAAGCAGCTCCTCCTTGACCCCGCTCAAGGTTTCCAGCTCCCTTCTTTCGTTATATACTATATTTGGCTGCTGTTATTCGACTTTGAATTGATATTTTTAACATCTCATTTTTTCTTGAAGTGGTGAGCACTGAGGGGACGTGGTAGTAATCGCTCCATCGACCGTTTTAGCAGACGTTAACTGCTGCGTTAAAAATGCGTTTGATCCGCTCCCGTGTGTTTGGGTGGTCCGAAGAAAAAAACAAACTGGTGTGTGTAGAAACGGAGTGAGGCTTTCAGAATGGTTAACTTGGTTTCTGGGACAACGTCGCAGTGTTGGGCTCGGGCTAAAATTGGCTACTTTTGAGAGACACTGGCCTCTTTGGGAACTCGAGGGTGACCCGCCTTAAGGGCGCGGAGGGGTTGAAATGTCAGCGTTTAATAACTTGCACATGAGATACTGAAATGCACATGTTTTCCAATCATGCTGGGATGAGGAAAAAGAGCACAGCCATTTTTTCCTTATAGAAAGTTCAAAGTTGCATTTAATTGAAATAGAATTCTTTCGTTACATTTTAAATGTCTTTACTGTTACTTTTGATCAATTTAATGTGTCCTTGCTTATTAGTAGTAATAGTAATATTTTTGTTTTTTTTTATTTTTTATTTGCTTCCACTACGGCAGGGCAACATTTAGATAAAACTGATTTGACCAGAAATTACATTTCTCAATATTTTCACCCTTTTGACTAATATACAGTTGAAGTCAAAAGTTTACATACCCCTTGCAGAATCTGCAAAATGTTAATTATTTTACCAAAACAAGAGGGATCATACAAAATGCATGTTTTTTTTTTTTTATTTAGTACTGATCTGAGTAAGATATTTCACAGAAAAGATGTTTACATATAGTCCACAAGAAAAAATAAAATGATTAAAAAATAATTATAAATTATAAAAATTACTGATTCAAAAATTACTCATTATTTTGCCCAAATATCATATTTTTTTCCTTTTAGTTCTGCCCTTCAGAAGCTACAGAAGATACTTGCATGTTTCCCAGAAGACAAAATAAGTTACATTTACCTTGATCTTTAAATTTCAAAAGTTTTCACCCCCTAGCTGGTAAAAACACAGTATTAAGAATCAGGCGTATGTAAACTTTTGACAGAGTAAGTTAGGCTATTATTTTCTCTTGTGGACTATATGTGACCCTGGACCACAAAACCAGTCATAAGGGTCAATTTTTCGAAAACATTATCAGAAAGCGGAATAAATAAGCTTTCCATTGATGTATGGTTTGTTAGGATAGGGCAATATTTGGCCGAGATGCAACTATTTCAATATATGGACTCTGAGGGTGCAAAAAAATCTAAATACTGAGAAAATCACCTTTAAAGTTGTCCAAATGAAGTTCTTAGCAATGCATATTACTAATCAAAAATTAAGTTATGATATATTTACAGTAGGAATTTTACAAAATATCTTCATGGAACATGATCTTTATTTAATTTCCTAATGATTTTTGGCATAAAATAAAAATCAATAATTTTGACCCATACAATGTATTTTTGGCTATTGCTACAAATATACCCCAGCGACTTCAGACTGGTTTTGTGGTCCAGGGTCACATATGTAAACGTCTTTTGTCGAATGTCTTACTCAGATCAGTACTAAATAAAAATAATTCATTTTGTATGATCCCTCTTGTTTTGGTAAAATAATTAACATTTTGCAGATTCTGCAAGGGGTATGTAAACTTTTGACTTCAGCTGTATATCAGTATTTATGTTTTTGATTAGATGGCTTCAGAAAATGTTTTTGAAGTAGTAACATTTTTTCCTAATCTTTCTAGACTTAAATTACTTACTTCATATGTAAAAATGAGAGATATTTGACAATTTACTCACCCTCAGGCCATCCAAGATGTGGATGAGTACATTTCTTTATCAAATTTGGCAAAACTTAGCATTGCATCACTTGCACACCAGTGGATCCACTGTAGTGAATGGGTGCCATCAGAATGAGTCCAAACAGCTGATAAAAACATTACAGTAATCCACAAGTAATCCACACCACTTCAGTCCATCAGTTAACATCTTGAGAAACAAAAAGCTGCATGTTTGTAAAAAAACAAGTACATCATTAAGGCATTTTAACTACAAACGTCACCTCTGGACAAAATTCTAAGTCTGTAATCCATAATAACACTTCCTCCAGTGAAAAGGTCATACTCTGTTGTCCTCTCACATCAAAATCCACAATGTTTTGGACTATTTTTGCTTTAAAATTGTGCATATTTCTCTCCTGATTCAGACCAGATGACTTTTTTACTGGAGAAAGCAGTTATCGTGGACTTGCGTTTTCTCTAAAAGCGAAGTTTTGACGTTAAAAACATCTTAGATTAATTTGTTTCTTACAAACCTGCCTCTTTTCACTTCACAAGATGTTAACTGATGGATTGGAGTGGTGTGGATTGCTTGTGGATTATTGTGATGTTTTTATCAGCTCTGATTCTGACGGCACCCATTCACTGCAGAGCATCCATTGGTGAGCAAGTGATGCAATGCTACATTTCTCCAAACCTGATAAAGAAACAAACTCACCTGCATCTTGGATAGCCTAAGGGTTTTTCAGCAAATGTTCTTTTTTTTTTTTTGGGTGACTGTTCCTTTAAAAATGGTTTTCACATCTTTAGCACTCTCATGTTTTTGACCAGAGTGCTTTATAAAGCAGGTGGCGTCTCTTTTCTCATCTAGAGGGGTGTGACTCTAGAGCCAGTGGGCTGAAAACACACATCACGTTAAATTCGGTTTGCCAGGGTGGCGAGAATAAGATGACGGCCAGATACAGGCCTACAAAGGTAAACAGCAAAAACACGTTTTGCATCATTAAGCAGCGTGTTTCGAATCGCCGCCATCGTCCCCAAAGCAAACATTCCCTGGCTCCGATATCTTCCAGCATAATGGAAACCACTTGTTTGTTTGCACAAGCGACGTTGAGCAATGCGTTGCGAGTTTCCTTGTGAAAACGAGATGTTGGGCTTTCTTCTTGTAAAATGTTCGATGTGCGTCCTTCTGTTTATGCATGCAAGCATGCACGATGCGTTTGTCGTCTTGTTTAGCAGCTGTACTGCATTTCTCTGCCTTTTCGAAAGTGTAGGTCAGCGCTAATTGGACATTTCGAGACGGAAATACTTGAAAAGGTCGTTTTTCGGGCCGGAAAGGTTAGATGCACGTCTGTTTGAAGGCTGGCATGGGGCGCAGCGCTCCGGCGTTGGACGGGAGAGGATTTACGAGGAAAACTTGCACTGCACTCAGACTTGTCGATCTCTGAAAGCGCGAGGCTGTCTGCGCACATTTCTGCTGTGCTTTTCAGGGGCGGAAAAAAAGCCCCAGCCGCCATTCTTCTTCATTTACTTTGTCAGGGTGTGTGAGAGTGACTAGCCTCGCTGTCGGCCAGGAAACGAGGAGTTATCAATCTCCTCAACTCGGTAGCGGCAGGTCCTCACGGCACATCCAGCAGCTCGTCTGATTCAACACCTCATCGGATAGACAGTTCACCTCGCCGGTTGCATAAATGCACATCTAGGGCCTTATGTCGATCTAGATCTGTGGTTCTCAACTGGTTTTGAGAGCTTGGAGGATTCACATTATATAATTGCTGTTTTTTTTTTTATAGTTGTTTAAAAGAAACTAAAACCTGGTTGCATTTTCTTTGCTTTTTGTGTAGTTTCGTTTATGATTTTTGAGGATGTGGGCATGTTGCACTTTATATGTTTGACATAGTTTGGCTAGTTTTATCAAGAGACCAATGAATTTATGCCAAAACAGAGTTTGAGAGGGGGAAAAAGCATCTTTATCATTTAATATATATTAATATGTATTATTTAGTTAGTTTATTTATGATTTAATTGTTTAGATTTACAGTGTTTTGTAAATATATTTAATATATAGTTTGCTTGAGGAAAAAGCCTGTTTCAGGACGATCATTTTTTTTTTTTATATATATATATTTTAAAATGTATTTAATATATATGTATTGCTTTAAGAACAAGTCTGTTTCTGGAGTGTCATTTTATTTTAGTCATAATTTATTTGTTTATATTTATAGTAATTTTAAAATATATTTTAGACAAATTCTGTAAAAAAAATGTATTATATTTTTGTTTACAGTAATGTTAAAATATATTTAATAGATATTTTCTATATTAATAAAAAGCCTCAGGGCTACCATTTTATTTTATTGTTTATATTTATATTAATTTTAAAATATACTTTTATTTATATATATATATATATATATCTTTTTTTTTTTTTTTTTTTTTTTGCTTTAAATGATGAAATAGGCTTTTTCTTAATTTGAATTTATTTTATTGTCTATATTTATAGTAATTTTAAAACATATTTTATATATATTTTGCTTTAAGAAAAAGCCTATTTCAGGGCCATAATTTTATTTTATTTTATTGTTTATATTAATAGTAATTTTTAAAATAATTATATATATTTAGCTTTAAGAAAGTCTATTTCAGGACTATCTTTTTATTTTATGTTATTGTTTTTATTAATAGTAATTTTAAAATTATATATTTTGCATTAAGAAAAAGTCTATTTCAGGACTATCATTTTATTTTATGTTATTGTTTATATTAATAGTAATTTTAAAATATACTTTATAGATATTTTATTTTTTATTTTATTTTATTTTATTTTATTTTATTTTATTTTATTTTATTTTATTTTATTTTATTTTATTTTATTTTATTTTATTTTATTTTATTTTTGTTTTGTTTTGTTTTGTTTTGTTTTGTTTTTATTAAGGTGGCCTGAAATGCTGTTACCTGCTAATTAAAAAAAAAAAAAAATCGTAATTTTTTGCAAATATTTTTTGTTAGTAGGTCAGTAGGGTTCAAAATTGTTTTGACCCCAACTTTGAAAATATTTTTATTTTAATATACCGCCATATGCAGCTGTTCTCCAACTGATAACCGCTAGATGGTCCATCCATAATCTAAATCCTGGCCTTATCAGCGGTGAGACAAAGTTGAAAACTCTCAAATCAGCTTCTTTCGGTCTCTTGTAGCAGCGTCGCGTTAGCATTTCTAGCATGTTGTAATTTCCCGCCGTCCCAAGCTGCGTATTAGCTATAGATTGTCCTGCTGTGCCAGTGTGAAGTGTGTGAACTCCTCGGGGTTTTACCTAAGTGCTTTAATAAAACTGACCACAGAGAAAATGTCTTAATTAAAGTCATACTAATTGTCTTGTTGCCCCAGCTATTCCATTAACTGTGCCTTAAACATTATCTGTCGGCGCAGTAAATCCCCCTGCAGGACGGGCGCTGACATAACTCACGCTCGCATCCGCCAGCACCAGCTTATAAAAGCATGATATATGACACTGGGTATAATTATTTGTCATAAAAAACTAATAAATGTCACTGCATGTGCGAGGTACATTGAAGTGCTTTCGCCATTTTGCTTTTGCCGATAAATGTACATGCAATTTTTTAAAATGTGTTTATGTATTTTTTTTATTTTTATTTTTTAAATTGAAATATTTTCTTGTTGATGTATTTTTTTATTTTTTTTTTATTTGTAGTTTTATATTTAAAATTTTATGTGTGTGTATATATATATATATATATATATATATATATATATGTACTTTTTAAAAATAAAATTATATTTACATTTTTTAGTTTAAATATATCTTTTTTACATTGTTTTAAGAGAATATGTAAATATAAAAATATTTAAATATTTAATAGATATTCAAAAAATAATTAGATATGGAAAATAGGTAAAATGTAATTTTTTTTTTCTCATTTACTAAATGTAAATATTTAAAATATTCAAATTTAAAAAATGTTTACTTTTAATTGTTTTTTAAAACGTAGCTGTTTTAGAATTGAAATATGTTCTTATTTTTATATTAAATATTCTTAAATATTAAATATTCTTCTAAATATTTCTTTGTATTTTTTTTTTTTTTACTTTAATCGCATATTTTAATGAAAAAAAAAAATAAAAACAATATATTTCAAATTGTTTGTAGTGCTGTAGAATCGACTGCTTGAGAGAACCTTACAAAAAAACCAGAGTACCACGAGAAGTAGCTGATGCTTAAATCTCATCGTCAGCAGTGTAATGCAGGGAGAAACGTGGTGTTTGGTGGATCTGTGAGGAGAGTGGAGGTGAAGCTAATTATTTACCAGGCTGTCAGAGAACAGCAGGAAGCTCCCGGCAGCCTTTAACCCGGTCTAACAGATGGCTCCGTTCTGATGAACTGTCCTGGAGACACGGCTCCTCGTGCGATACGAGGACTCGGGAGAATCGGCGCTCTCCCTGTACGACATCCTCTCCTGACGCCGGCAGCTCGTTAAAGAGCTCCCCCGTCTCTATGCCAAGAAAACCATTTAGAGTGTGAATACATGTGTGTTTGCGTGTCTGCTGGTGTGTAGCATCAAGGTCGGCCTATGGGTGAAAATTGAGATAAAAAAGAAAAAATTGATAAATTGAGAAAATATACTTTGGTTAAAGAACAAAACCGGTCTGGACACAAAACGTTCATAGTATATTTATTTTTATATAATATATATATTTATTTTTTAACCTTTTTTTTGTTTGTATAGAAAATGTACATTTTAGTAGTTTATTTAGGTTTATTTCCCAATCGTAAATAAATAATGTATTAATATTTTTTTCTAATCCTTTTTATATGAATTGTAATAAAATATCTATATAGATTATCAAAACTGACATAAAAGGGATTAGAAAAAATATAATATTAAAAAAAGGAAAGAAATGGTATAAAAATAATTATATATGTTATATATAATTACTTATATTTTAATAATATAAAAAAATATTAAATGGAAATATATATATATAAAAGGAATAAAAAATATGGAAAAAATAAAAATGATAAAATGGAAAAAAGTGTACAAATAATTATCATAATTATATATAATTATATTTTAATAATATAAAAATTTGTATACAAATAATACAAATAAATTATTAGTTATGTCTAAATAGAAGATAAATCTAAATAAAATATAAAAATAAATAAAATAAAATGTAAAAAAAAAACTGTAAAAAAAAAGAACAAAACATATGTCTAAATCTTACTTTCTTTTTATATAACTTTTTATATTCTTATGATATTTTATATACATTTCAGTAATTTATTATTATTTAACATTTTTTAGACATAATTTTTAAATAAATAAAGAAATATAAAGGATTTTAAAAAATGTATATTTATATCTAAATTACTGAAATGTCTACAAAAATATTGTAAAAAGGAAATATATATATATATATATATATATATATATATATATATATATATATATATATATATATATATATATATATATAAATGTTCATTTCCCAATTAGACAATTTATTAATTTTTTTTTGTATTTTTTTTATTCCTTTTATTTCTTTTTATATGGAATAGAAAAATAAAATAGTAAGAAAGTATTTGTCTATATAAAAAAAAAATAAATAAATAAAAAATAAAAAAATAATATTATATATATATAATATTATTATTATTATCATTATTATTATTATTATTATTATTATTATTATTATTATTATTACTATTTATTTATTTATTTATTTATTTATTATTATTTTAACCATATTTTATATACATTTTTTTTTGGACATAGTTTCTTACTATTTTATTTTTGTATTCCATATAAAAAGAACTAAAAGAAAAAAAAGAAAAAAAAATCATTAATTAATATTTGTCTAATTGGTAAATTAACTTTAATAAATCACTAAAATGTCTAGAAAAAATATTGGAAAAAGGAATACAAAAAATGAAAATATTAATGTTTTACTAATATATATATATATATATATATATATATATATATATATATATATATATATATATATATATATATATATATATATTTCTTTTTTTTTTTTTTTTTTTTTTTTCCATTTTGTTTATTGATTTATTTAGATTTCCTGATGTAAGGTGACCCAGACTGGTGCGTCGTCTGTTACTGCAGCGCTTCACAACACGGGCGCCCACGTGCTGCTCCAGATTCATTTGGGTCATGATGAATAGCAGAATCTCTCCCGCGTTTGTTTATATTGGCTTCCAAATCTGCGCCTGCTTTCATTATTACCTTCCCCGTCCTCGGGGAGCGTTTTAGAGAAAAATAATTTTGATTATGAAGCCCGCCGCTGAGCGCGTCGTCTGAGAGTTAAAGTGTTTGTGTCTGGTGATTGAACAGAGCGCTGTAAGTGGCCACCTTGAGACCGCCTGCATAATTAGTTGATTTGCGGCGTTGATATACGAAACATCGCTGCTTTTGTTTGCATCTCGTGCAGATGAACAGAAGCGCTGTTTCCTGAGGAATCCCCCTTGAAGACGTCCAGGCGTGTGTCACGTGTTTACGTAGGATCAGACCATCTTAAACGGCACACGAAGCGTGCTAAGTGGATGCATTAGCCTCTCTTTTTGTTTTCACACAAGCATGCATATGACCAGCGCAAACAGAGGATAAAACGGCGTCTTGCGTAAGCGTTGTTGGCGAAAACATGGATTCGAGCGCCGCCGGCCAGTTCTTCTGCGTTTGGCCTTCTGTAAAAGCTTCTGTTGAACTCTTCTTTCGAAATCGCTTCTGGCATCTTCTTTCTCCACATCCTACAAGCGAAAGCTTTTCTCAAGTGATCGAGTATATTTAGCGTTGTGGAAAGGCATATAGGTGGACACTGCTGGGTCAGCACTTTGGGAAAGGAAGTGAAACTTGAACATTCATCCCTTTTCTCATTGCAATAGTGGGCTGTTCCCACCGCTAACAGGATATGTGCTGTTTCAGGGTGAGGAGGACTTTTTAGCCTTTAGGCAAGAGCTCATTTGGATGCGAGGTGTAGACACCATATGAGTAGTCTACATATGAGTAGTTTATGATATTATTTGCATGCAGGTTGGTG
>CM070016.1:27528357-27533357 GCA_036247105.1 Cirrhinus mrigala
TTATATTTGTATTTTTATTCTCAAGGTAATTCAATGGAGTAGTTATATTTTTATGCATTTTTACTTCTAGTATTCGTTCTTTCTTCATTATACTTTACTTTTTTTAATTTATTAATTAATGAATTTATTTATTTTGCATATCTAGTTTCCCGCCCTCTGTCTATCTTTAAAATTTTTATTTATTCATTTTATTATTATTATTATTATTTTGGTGGCACATTAAAGTTTTCTGTATATTAATGACCTTCGATAATCCAGTTTTTCCATGTGCATCTTCACTGACTCACTTGTAAATGTGGTCGTTAATGTTAATTAACTTCTAAATATGGTATTAAATACGGTAAAAATATGAATAAATGGATCCCCTGAACTGATATTGTAAAGTGCCTTAGCATTAGCCCCGTTTCTAGGCTCTGCCTTGGCCTGGAGCTGTTGCTGTGAGCGTTATGATCCCAGACCCTGATGACATAAATCTAAAGGGAAAGAAAGACTCTTCTAGTCTCTCTTATCGTTTCAGCATTAGGCACAATGGTCATATTATATTTCACTTTTGTCGGGAAGGGGAAATCTAAAGCGGATGTGCCAATTATAGGGGGGAAAAAAGCGTCAGCAAACAGCACATTGCAGAAACGGGGGGGGAAAAAAGGAAGTGCTTTCATCAGGCCGGGCCTGTGTGAGGTCACGGCTGGAATGCAGGAAGTGGGTTTGATGTGGCGTCTAATAAATCTTTACTATAGACCCTCAGCATTGTCGTCGGCGCTTAAATCATCAGCCGTTGTTTGGGGTTCGGGGGTTTCCTCAGCCGCTCGTCTCGAACACCAGCGCGCTTCTGCGTTGCATTAAGGCTCTGTGTTGATTGCACTAATTGCGTTGAAGAATTTTGGCTGATAAATAATCTCTGGTTTTGATTTGCCGTGACTGTAATCTGTAACGCCTCATTTTATGGGCTTTATTTAGTATAAATTCCATTTGATCAGCATTTGAGCAACACTGATCGCTCGTTTGTGTGTTTCCTAATCAGGGGCTCCGGACCCCACGGCGGGGGCCAGCGTGGACGACGAAAACTGCTGGCATTTGGACGAGGAGCAGGTCCAGGAGCAGGTCAAGCTCTTCCTGTCCCAGGGGGGATACCATGGCTCGGGCAAACAGCTCAATCTCCTGTTCTCAAAGGTGCGGCGAAACACCAACTTAAAGGGACAGTTCACCCACAAATTACAATTGTTGTTCCAAACCTGAGTTTCTTACTTCACATTTGACATTTGGTTTCTAGCATACTTTAAAATTTCTTCTTTTGTGTTCAACAAAAGAACCAAAGTCAAACAGGTTTGGCATAACATGACGGTAAATGATGACAGAAATGGCATTTTTGAGTGAACTATCCCTTTTAATCACGAGGAGCTGCTTGTGATTTCCTTTTCCATGTGACTGCATTAGGATTTTAAAAGATTACTGCAATGTTTAAAGTTTAGCATGCGAGTATAAACTCACCCATTATATTTGAATAAAATGCAGTGCTTCCTGTCTGGATGGTCTCATAAAACGTCCTAACGAGGCGTGATGTAACCTTTTTTAAAAAAAAAAAAAAAAAAAAAAAGCTACAAATCAAGGCCAATTAAAAAAAAAACACACACACCCACACTTCATGTTTAATGCATAAGTTGAGTGGAACTTTGGACCAATGAGAATTCACTGTGGGTGGAGCTACACTACTGTTTAAAAGTTTGGGTTCAGTTGAAAGAAGTCAATTATCAATTGATCAATTGATCAAAAGTGACATTTATAATAAGAAAATGAATGCTTTTCTTTCGCACTTTCTATTCATTAAAGAATATTCATTAAGGAAAATGTATTTCCACAAAAATATTAACCAGCACAACTGTTTTCTGATTTCTGACAGTGATTTATATTTGAATTAAAAATGTATATATTTAATAAATTTAAACAAGCTTATTTTGCTACTGCACTTTTGAAAATTCTGTGTATTGATGACACTGATATCTATTTTAATTAAAAAATAATTATAATAAAATATTTCAAAATTACAATTAAAATAACAGAATTGCAAGAACAGAATTACCTCAGGAATAAAAAACATGGTACTAATATATATTATATTATACTATACTATATTATATTATATTATATGTAGTACCATATTTTTTTATTTGTGTGTTGGTAACGTCTTGAAAAAAAAATGTCTTTATCCATAAATTTTGTATGTATGCAAATTATATAATATCCAAGGTACACATTTCTAATTGTGCAGTTAATTCTCATATTGTATTTTCAGAAAGTTTTGGAATATTTGTCCTCTCCCCAAATTTGTCACTACCAAAGCACAGTAGTAATAATTTAATTAGAAGGGATATATTGACCTGTTAAGATTTTGCTTGCATCTAGATTGTAAATATATTTTATTTATATGTATTATATTTATTTTGCTATTTTCTTAACAATTTTCAGAGGTAAATCCATAACAATTAATTTTTAAACAATATTTCAAATGTAATTTATGGTATTTTGGTTATATTGACCTATTGAGATTTTGCTTACATCTAGATTGTAAATATATTTTATTTATATTTCTATTTATTCTATTTATTTATTTATATTTTTTGCTATTTTCTTAACAATTTTCAGAGGTAAATCCATAACAATTAATTTTTAAATAATATTTCAACTGTAATTTATGAAATTTTTTTTTTTTAAAGTTGATCATACTGATTTCAAAGTTAAGGATTCATTAGTTTGAATATACATTGAACCAAAAACTATTGTAACTTCATAGTTAATAATTCAGTATAATTTATTTTTGACAAAACATCCCATGTTTTGGTGGTGACAACACATTTTCAGTAGTGACAGTAATGCTTTGGTAGCAACCACATCACATTGCAGAATTTTAACTTGCATACTGAAACATTACAACACTAAAATTTTGTTTATTTTCCTTAAATATGAGGATTATGTGTTCCCTTTTGTCACTTCCGGAACAATGATTACATGTTTTGGTCGTGACTGTTTCAGTAGTGACAGTTTTTGATACTTTTGATTGTTAGCTAGCACAGTTTTGAACAGTTGTACACAAATAAAAACTAAATGTTATGGAATAACTCACAAAAAGTGTGCTTAATTGCAGAAAAAAACCTTTTAAAAACAACAATGGAAAAAAAAATTTCATAAGTTGAAATCATTTTCATAAGTTGATATTTATTTATTTTTACAACAGCAATAAATTAATTTTAAAAATGTATTTAAATAGAAACCAGTTATTTTAAATTGTAAAAATCTTTCACAATATTACTTGTTTTACTGTGTTTTTAATAAAATAAATGCAGCCTTGATGAGCAGAAGAGACATTTTAAGAATCTGCCTATTTTAATGTGTCTAGAATGATCAAAATGAAAAAAATGTCTCGCCATGGCGCTTTTTTTTTTTTTTTTTTTTTTTTTTAGCATTTTTGGTTTGTTTAAATATTGCATGTGTGTTTGCACTCATTCTGCAGGTACGGGAGATGCTGAAGATGCGGGACTCGAACGGGGCTCGCATGCTAACGCTAATCACAGAACAGTTCATGGCCGACCCGCGGCTCGCTCTGTGGCGGCAGCAGGGAACCACCATGACGGACAAATACCGGCAGCTGTGGGACGAGTTAGGTGAGAACAGCAGAAACAACAAACATTTCGCATTCAGCACCCAAATTTTGGAAAATGTAGGACATTTTCTCGATAGGCGACGTACGGGACAAGGGGTGAAAATGCTGTGCGGTACAACACAAAGCGGGACAGGTGGTCACCCTAATGAGAAGCAAATAGTTAGACTAAAGAAAATTTGAGATTCTTTTTTTTATTTCGTTATATTTTATTTGATTTAATTTGTCATTATTATTATTATTATACCTTATGAAACCCTCTGAACCTACATATATTATATTGTTTCTCAGCAAAAGACTTTTGCACCCATATTTTGTTTTGTTTATTTATTTTTATTGCTATTATTATTATTATTATTATTATTATTATTATTATTGACTTATATTATATATTATATTATACTTTTTATTACTATTATTATCCTTAATATCATTATTATTTCTCAGAAAAAAAAACTTTATTTTAATTTATTTTATTTTATCTTACATCCCGATTCCTGTTTTTATTTTATTTTATTTTACATCCTGATTCCTGTTTTATTTTCATTTTTTTACATCCTAACTCCTATTTTTATTTTATTTTATTTTATTTAATTTTATTTTACATCCTAATTCCTATTTTTATTTTATTTTCTATTCTTTTACATCCTAATTCCTATTTTTATTTTATTTTATTTTACATCCTGATTCTTGTTTTTTTTACATCCTAATTCCTATTTTTATTTTATATTCTATTCTTTTACATCCTAATTCCTATTTTTATTTTATTTTATTTTATTTTATTTTATTTTACATCCTAATTCCTATTTTTATTTTATTTTATTTTACATCCTGATTCCTGTTTTTTTTTACATCCTAATTCCTATTTTTATTTTATTTTATTTTATTTTATTTTACATCCTAATTCCTATTTTTATTTTATTTTATTTTACATCCTGATTCCTGTTTTTTTTACATCCTAATTCCTATTTTTATTTAATTTAATTTTATTTACTTTAATTTTATTTTACATTCTGAATCCTATTTTATTTTATTGTACATCTTGATTCCTATTTTTATTTTATTTTATTTTATTTTATTTTACATCCTGATTCCTGCTTTATTTTATTTTCGAAACTGTTGAATAAAGTTATTTTTGTTTTCTTTATGCACAAAACTATTCTCTTAGCTTCATAACATTAAGGTTGAACCACTGATGTCACATGGACTATTTTAACAATATTCTTACTACCTTTCTGGGTCATGAACATGTCAGTTGCATTGCTATGCAGGGTCAGAAAGCTTTCAGACTTTATCAAAAATATCCTAATTTGTCTCTTATGGGTTTGGAACGACATGAGGGTGAGCA